>PVKB01004104.1:0-40867 GCA_004027205.1 Ctenodactylus gundi
GTGGGTGGGGGGACACACTCAAGATCCAAACCATTGCACTTGATTTTCCTAGAATCCATGGACTGCCTCAATGGTGAATGAACCTCTCCTAGAAACAGAAACAAAAAGAACAGAAGAGAAAGTAGAAACAGAAAAATTTGGGCTGCTCACAAATAATAGTTTTTTTTAAATCTCTAAGCCTATTTTTTGTTTTGTTTTTCTCCCCATTTTATTAATATATATGACATAATGTTTACATTGAATTTGAGTATTTTGTGCACAGCTATATTGCATCAAAATTACAATCCCTTCTTCTCCCCCTTGTTGACCCTCCCACAACTTCCCCTTCTCCCCTAAATCCCATTATCACTCCCATTTGGGTTTTTTTTTTTTTTAACATATTATCTCCCTTTCTCCTCCCCCCCCACCTTCCCTTTCTCCACAAAACCCATCCTCTTACTTTCTTCTCTGTCTTATATTTTTTATGGTTTGGGTTTTTTTGTTTGTTTTTTGAGGCAGGGTCTCCCTCTGCAGCCAGGGCTGGTCCTGAACTCACCATGGCTTTGGACTCACTGCAATCCTCCTGCCTCAGCCTCCACAAATGCTGGTATTACAGGTGTGCGCCACCACGCCCAGCTTCTGTAGTGCTGGGGAATCAAACTCTGGTACTAAGCACTTGACTTAGCACTTGCTAGGCCAGGGCTTTAACTGCTGAGTCATTCCTGTAGCCCCAGTTGCGTTTTCTCATATTAGAAAAATCATATAATACTTAACTTTCTGGGTCTGACATTCATTTTGCTGGGAGAAATGGTCTCAAGGTCCATCATTTTTCCTAAAAATGACTCAAATGTGTCATTCTTAACGGCAGAGTAATACTCCATTGTGTATCAACCACACATTCTTTATCCTGTCATCTGTACTTGGGCCAATTGGCTTCTTCCAAGATTTGGCTTTTATCAATTGTGCTACTATACAAAAAACATTCAGGTTATCATTGCATCAATCAGAGTTCTTAGACTAAACTTATCAAAAACTGTATAAATGAATTGCTACATTAAATGAACTTAAGTCTATATCCCAAAAGTGTATCACACATAAAGCAATAGATATGATCAAATACTTGGTTATTTCAGAATTTTTAAAGTTTTTCCCAAAGAGGAGCAGAAAGAAATGAGTAAGATCATTATTACAAATTTACAGAGCACGAAATTGAGACGTTAAATTCAAGAGTCACAGGTTGAACTAATAGCCTACTAAGTTCTTAGCCAACTGACTAAGGCTATGTGATATTTTATCTTTAGCACTCAATGATGCCTTCAGGAAAAAGACCCCAAGAACCACTTATTTACTATCTCTTACTGACAAATAACAATTTTCTTAGGGCTGGAGGAATAGCATAGCAGTTAGAAAGCTTTGCCTAGAAAACCCAAGGCCCTGGAGTTCAATTCTTCAGCATCACATAAACTATGCATGGTGGCTCATGCTTGGAATCCCAGCACTCAGGCACTCAGGAGGCTGAGGCAAGAGAATTGCTATGAGTTCAAGGCCAGCCTGGGCTATACAACGAGTTCAGGACCAGTCTGGATACAAAGAAATAACTTTTCCACAAAAAAAAAAAGTTTTTTTGAATGGTTCTTCATTCCATCAAATTTTGGGTTTACACCTGAGTAGGTGGTCAAGATGGAGAAGACAGTGGAGATTATCACTTGAAGGAAAGGTTAGACTTGCTCACTAGCTGTGGAAGGCAGACTAGAACCATCAGGGATACGTGTGGTAGAACCTTCCTCAAACGACATCACCTTGGAAGGGGCTGTCCATCCCTGGAGGTGCTAAAGAAGCAAACCAGATATCGAGACAAATGAGTACTATTAATGGGCAGAAAACAGTATGTCAGCAACTCAAATATATGTTTGTTCCTATATCCAATCTGCTCACATTCCCCTTGTCTCTCTTAATCGTCATTTCAAAGCTGTTTTTGTTACTGAGACGCCATATGTTTGTGGCAGGTCTACTGCTTTCCTTCAGTCTTCTGAATACCTAAAATAAACCTTTTGGAATCTAGAACAAGCACAGTTTGGGTAGAGACAAGAAGACACCAAGCGATGGTTGTGTGTGTATTGGTGTGTATAGGAAGAGGCCATTGTTATGGCAACCAACATCCTTCACTGATGCAATCCTGTTCCCAATAACACAAGATGTGATTAAAAACTGACACGGAAGCAAAGCAGAACACATGTAATGCGCTGGCGTGGCAACCAGAATAGTTAAATTCTGTATAAATTTAAACTTGTTGATCACAGATATTTGAGGAATGTGCCCACAATTAATTTGGATCCCATTTTTTCATCTGGACTGGGAGTCAGAATACAAGGGGGCCTGACTAGTGGCCATAAGCACAGGCCAAACAGACCTCAGTTGCCTTTTTCTGTAAAATATGGGACTAAGTTTAAAAACTGGGGTATGAGAGGGGCATACTGGAAAGTTGCCTTTTCATCTGCTTGAGTTACATCAATCAAAGATATTTATTGAGCAAACATTCTGTTAGAAGTAGAAGGTAGGAATACAAAAACTAACCTATTCCCTTCCCTCTCTGAATTTTCTCTCATTTTTTCTTTTTCTTTTCTTTTCTTTTTTCTTTTTTTCTTTTTTCTTTTTTTTTTTTTTTTTGAGACAGGGTCTCACTCTATAACCTAGGCTGGTCCTGAACTCACTATGGAGCCCAGGCTGGACTTGGACTCACAGCAATCCTCCTGCTTCAGCCTCCTGAGTGCTGGGATTACAGGCGTGTGCCACCACGCCCAGCTTATTCTCTTGTACTTTTGTTAAAAAAATAATTTTATTGTAGTAAAGAAAATTTATGTGACATAGAATCTAACTTTTTTTTTGGTAAATACGCAAATTCCAAATTCTGTAACACGTTAGAACCACAGGGTTTGGGGAATTAGTAAGCATCTATGTCCACCCCTTTTTCAGAGGCTCATCCCTTTCCTATCTGACCTTTGCCTCTCTTTCTACCCTGCTATCGTATTGGGTCCTTTTTATGTCATTATTTTTGTGCATTTCATAGGAGGGGCACTCACCTATAGTTAGTCTTTTGTGCTTGGTCCATTTGTCTTTTGTACTCTCATATCACTCGTATCTATAGGAAAGGCTGGGCCTCTGTGGTGGAGGCCACTAATCCCAGCACTCTAGAAGGCTGAGGCGGGAGGATCACAAGTTCAGATCCAGGCTGGGCAAATTAGCTCCTCAGTGGGAAACCTGTCTCAAAACCAAAACCAACAAACGTGTTAGGGATGTAGCTGAACACAAGGCCTTGGGTCCTAACCTCAGCACTGCAAAACCAAAACCAAAACCCATGTGACTCACAGCTGTGTAATAAGAACCAGTGACCAGATTTACCTAGTGTGACTTACCTAGGTGGAGGCAGAGAAGACAGTGAAGACAAGAAAAGCACACTAGAGCAGTCACGCGCTAGCGTCCACGCCAGGACAGGACCCACTACTGGAAAGTATCATAATGAAATAGAAGACCTACAGGGTGCAGTGACGCTCCCGAGTGACACTACCAGCCAGTGGCAGTGGAGTCGCTCAAGCTCAGGCATAGCTCCTGTTGTCCTTCATGCCAGGCGGGCCGGGGCCAGAACCCACGCAGCGCGAGACTTGCTCTCTTCTGGTCATCAGAGTCCTTCACCGCCCGTGGGGTAATATCCTGATGTTTCTGGACTCCCTTTGGTAGGCAGGCCAGCACGCGTGGGCAAAAGGCACTGGACAGAGCAGCTCCCCCACTGGGACTCAAGCCTGGTGCGGCCTTGTCGTTTGTCACTCACCACCAAGCGCAGGAGCCCAGCGGGCTCTCTGTCGTTGGGTTCCACGGTCCCCACGCCACTGTGGGCGCCTTTGGCTATGACGCTGGGTGGCGGGCGAGAAGAATCCCAGCGGGCCTCGACTGCACAGCCGACTGGCTCCAAGGAGAAAGAGCAGCGAGCCCTGGCAGCGCCAGGGCCGCGGGAGACGCGCCGGGGACCGGGGTCCGGGCAGCGCGGCCCCGCGCCCCGCGCCCCGCCGGCGGGCGGGCCCGCCCCCTGTGCGCGCAGGCGCGTGGCGTGCGGCCCCGGAGCTCCGAGCGCGGCGCGGGCAGGCGGGCGGCCACCGGCGGGCCTGCAGGTAGGGGCCACGCGGCGGCGGCCTCGGCTCCCCAGGCCCGGCCCAGCGGCCGGCGCGGCGCGGCGCGGCGAGGGCTGGGCTCGGCCACCTTCCAGGCCCCGGCGGCGGGCCCGGCCGGGGCGGTGGCTCGGCTGGCACCGGCGAGCAGGGGCCCGGAGCGGTGGCGGCCGTGGCGGCGGGGCGAGCGGACCCCGCGGCGCGGCCGCCCGCTGGGAGCCAGAGGGCCGGGCGGGAGCGAGGCGTCGGCTTTAGACAGGGGCGATCGATGAAGAGTTTTTCATTAATGGAAGAGAGGCATGCAGAAGGCGAGGTTTGGGTTTTCTCAGGAAATGGGCCATTTGGCAAACTTTCCTGTCATGGATTTTGGAAATTTGTACGATGGGATTCTTAATTTTGGGGGTGGGAGGGAAGAGAAAGGGAGAAAATAAAAATAAAAAGATTTCCGCCATATTGGCGTTTAATAAACTAGCCGCGCTGCAGAACCGCCGGCCCGAGAGCGCCCGCCCGGCGGCCCGTGGGGCGGCGGCAGGTGGCCGTCTCGCTCACCCGTCCCGCGGCTCGGCCAGGGGGCGGGGCCGGGCCCCAAGTTTGCAGGCGCTGTGCATCGCGTGCGTTCTTTTCGTTCCTGGCACTCGCGCTGCACCCTCGGGACGGGGGATATTTGTTGGGCATCCGTTATACACAAGGCATTGAAGGGTTAGAGGAGGAAAAACCTTGGCTGCCCACCAACGAGACAGCCATCACGGACGCATTCGTTCACTAAGTATCTTTTGGCCATCCGCACTGCTCTAGACGGGAGATAGAGTGGTCGCGTTAAGTCAGGTTGCCCGGAACCAGGCTGAGATTTGAGTGTAGGTTTATTCGAGTGCCCTTGTGAAGACAGCAAGATCCGGCCATGACGTTGAAACGCTAACAGCCTGTCCGAGGGACGTACCGGGACTGAGATAGCCCGGCTTAATGTCCCAGGTTAAGGCGAAGAGATCGACCTTTCAAATCGCGTATCAACGCTTGGGGTGAGGCAGCTCTCTCAGCTGAGGCCAATTCCAAGACAAGCTGGTGGCAGAGGCTGAAAACTTTCTGTAGCAGCCTCCGGGCGCCCGCTCCCACCTCATCTCGGGCGCTTCCTCCCTTCCCTAGACTTCCTTTCTCTCCCCACCCCGTGAGTGTTGATGCACACCAAGGCTCCCGCTCTTTTCTCTATCACTCAGTCTGTGTTTTAAATGCCACTTCATGGTTTGTCTTCCGCTCCGGCTGTCTCTGTGATAGAAGCAATGGGAGAGCCCTTGGCTTTGTTTCTCCCTCAACCCTAAGGGCACAGGATGATACCTCGTTGGTCCCTGTAGTGTTTTCTAAAAATAAAACATAAAAATAAAAAAAGCAACAAACCTGAACAGAAAGGCAAACCTCAAAGGTCAAAGCTACTCTTCTTGATAAAATCATGTGGCAGGATTTGAAACAGGAACTTAGCCACATTCTTTTTGGCAGTGCTAGGAATTGAATGTGGGATGCCCTACCTCTGAGTTACATCCTAGCATCCTTAAATTTTCTTTTTCTTTTCCTCTTTTTTTTTTTTAATTTTTGTGTGATTTTGAGGGTCCAATCCAGGGGCCTTCACTGAGCTACATCTCCAGCCCAGTTTTACTTTTGATTTTGGAAAAGGGTCTTGCTAAGTGGCCCAGGCCAATCTCGAATTCATAATCCTCCTGCCTCAGCCTCCCAGGGTGCTGGGATTACAGGCTTGTGCCACAGAACCTGTCTTATTATTTTTTTAATTTAAAAATAAGGTCTCCCTAAGTTTCCCAGGCTGGCCCTAAACTTGGGATCCTCATGCTTTAGTCTCCCAAGTAGCTGGGATTACAGGCATGTGCCACTGTACCTCATTATCCCACACACATTCACTCCTAACAAATGCCAATGTATTGAATAAAAAGATTAGTTCTATTTAAAATAAAATGACACAAATACCTCACCTGTGCGAAGAAAATAGTTGGAATTGAATTCAGGGGGTCTGTTACGTCAGGAATGGCGTAGACGTTAAAGTACTTGCCTAGCAAGCACACAGCCCTGAATTAGATTCCCCAGCACCACATAAACTGGGCATGGTGACACACATCAGTAAACCCAGCACTTGGGAGGCTGAGACAGGAGGATTGCCGTGAGTCCAAGGCGAGCCTGAGGTAAAACTCATCTTGGTTTAAATGTTACCTGTTTAAGCAGGCTTATATAGCTAGCCTTTGGTCAAGAACTGTAAATCCATGTCTGGGGGCACATACCTATAACCAAACACTCTGGCTGAGGCAGGAGGATTCCAAGTTTGGGCCCAGCCTGGGATAATTTTCAAGGCTGGTTCTGAACTCACTAAGTAGCCTAGTCTAGCCTCGAACTCATGGCAATCCCCCTGCCTCAGCCTCCCAAGTGTTGGGGTTACAGGCATGCATCACCATGCCTGGCTCATCTGGTGCTGGGGAATCAAACTGAGGGCCTTCCACTTGCTAGGTAAGCACTCTAACCGCTGTCCTATTTCTCTACCCTGGGAAATTATATATTTATTGAGATGGGATCTCAGCTGTGTTTCCCAGGTTGATTTGGAAACCCTGGGTTCAAGTGATCCTCCTGCCTCATCCTTCCAGCTAGCTGAGATCACAAGCATGTGCTTAGTAGATATGTGTAGCTAGTAGCTATAGTGTTGGACTGCACAGGTATAGGCCTTTTCCATCATCACAGAAAATCTGGTGGACCGTACCGGTAACTCTTTCTGGGACAGTGGCCAACAAATTTTCGAGTTAAGTAAATGCTAGATATTAACTATATTTGTTATGGCAGTGGGTCTTTTTTATGTTCAACCACCTCTTTATTAAATGCCTCTAGGACATTTGCTTTATTAAAGCAGAATTGTGTGTCGCTAGAGGAATGGCACAGAAGTTAGACTGCTTGCCTAGCAGGCTCAAGGCCTTGAGTTTGATTCCCCCACACCACATAAGCTGGGTATGACAGTGCATGCCTGTAATCCTAGCACTCAGAAGGCCGAGACAGGCAGATTGCCATGAGTTTGAGGCCACCCCGGGCTGCATAGTGAGTTCAGGACCAGACTGGACTACAGAGCAAGACCCTGTCTCAAAAATAAATAGGACTGGCGGAATGGCTCACTGGTTAAAGTGCTTGCTAAGCACCTGAGTTTGAATTCCCAGCACCCCATAAACCAGGTGTGATGATCCATGCTTGTAATCCCAGCACTTGGGAGTCTGAGGCAGGAGGATTGCCTTGAGTGTAAGGCCAGGCTGGGCTACATAGTTCAGGATCGGCCTGGGCTACAGAGCAAGACCCTGTCTCAATAAATAACAAATAAATGAGAATTATGTGCTGACTGGGATTCTGTACACTATGTGTTTGATCTTCAAATGCATGCATTTGTCTTAGAGATGTTTCAGTGTCCACTCTGTGGTTGGGGTTGGGATTGGAGGTGGCCAGGGGAATATAAAAGAACATGATTGGGGCTGGAGAAATAGTTCAGTGGTTAAAGCAGTTGCCTAGCATATGCTAAGTACCAAAGTTCAATTCCCCAGCAGCACAGAAAACCTAGGCATGGTGGTGCATGCCTGAAATCCCAACACTAGGGATGCTGAGGCAGGCAGATTGTGCTGAGTCCAAGGCCAGCCTGGGCTATACCAGTGAGTTCGGGACCAGCCTGGGCTACAGAGCAAGACCCTGCCTCAGAAACAAGGTGGAGGCTGGAGAAGTGGCTCATCAGTTAAAGCACTTGCCTAGCAAGCACTAAGATAAATGCTAAGAGTTCCATTCTCCAGCACCACATAAGCTGAGCATGGTGGCACATGCCTATAATCCCAGCACTCAGGAGGTTGAGACAGGAGGATTGCCGTGAGTCCAAGGCCAGCATGGGCTCCCTAGTGAGTACAGGACCAGCTCAAAAACAAACAAACAAAAAAAAAAAAACCATAATCAGGAAATATCCCACCTCCCAGGAAGATAAGCCTTGTTTGGGTAAAAGAAATTCAGGTACTGAGGGGCTGAGTCCCCAAAGGAAAATGGGAATTTATCTAGTGGGGATGGAGGGGAGGGGTCAAGGAAGAGGTTTTTTAGACCCGGCAGAGGCTGTCATTAGAGGGCAGGCCAAACAGAGCCTCAGCCTGAGTCACGCCTCCAAGTCAGTTCAGTGCTCACTCTTTGCAGAATACCCTCGCATGTGCCAGCCACCATGCTTGTTTCTTTCAGAGGCTGGGGAACGTGCAGGGCATGGCCAGAGCCTTCACAGTGATCTGGGTGGACCTAGGAGCCAGACTTGGTGTCTGTCTCATAACACACCCTACAACCCTTTGAGCTGAAGCCTTTCTGTGCGGGTGAGTTGCTGACTCGAAGATGACCAGCTTCTCCGAGTCCCTTTCCCTTTGCATCCTCACTGCTTTGCAGCAAAGGACTTCTCCTGGGTCGACACAGCGGCCCTGCCTGTCCTGCAGCCACTCAGGAGGCGAAGCAGAAAGACCTCAAGTCTGAAGTCAACCTGGGCAACTCAGTGAGACCTTGCCTCAAAAACGAAAGTTTAAAGGGGGTGAAAGGTCTGGAGGAATAGCACAGTGGTTAAAGCACTTGCATAATAAGTGTAAGGCACTGAGTTCAATTCCCCAGCACCATGTAAGCAGGTCATAGTAGCACATCCCTGAAGTTCCAGCACTCAGGATGATTGCTGTGAGTCCAGGACCAGCCTGGACTACAGAGCAAGACTGTCTAAAAATAAGTAAATAAATAAATAGTTTGGAGTTGGAACACTGAGGTAGAGCTCTTGCTTAGTGTGCATGAAGAACTGGGCTCTATCCTAAGTACCAAAAAATAAAAACCCCTCCTGATTGCCCTGGAACTGTGTTTGGGTTATAGGCCTATCGCGATGGAGGGGCATGCTGAAATGGAGATGCTGAGGACATTGAAGGGGTCTTCCTCAGGGGAGGTCAGCGTGCACCTGGTGGCCAGAGACAGCTCAGGGTCTAGTACTCACCTGCCTGCAGCTGCCTTCGTCATTCCAGGTAGGTCAGTCCCGGGGGTTTGGAGAGGAGAGGTATTCCCATGCCTGTGGATATAGCTGTGGATCCTGGGAAAAGGGTGACGCTTCACTTTTCCACACCTGCTTTTTCACCTCTCTACACATGCATGCCAGATTGAGGCAATACCGCCAGATTCACCTGTGCCTTATTTGTGTATCCGTTTGCAGCCAGCTCGGCCACTCTTGGCCTGCCCAGCAATGCTCTGGATATGCCCTGCTTCCCCCCGGAGCCAATACATGTGGGTGCCCTGGAGCGGGTAGCCGCCAGTGAACCCATCACTGCCGCTGTTCTGCCGCAGCTAAGCACGGGGCCAGTGGCCAGCTCGAGTGCCAGCACAGTGCAGCTTCTGGAGTGGAAGGAGGCGACAGCACCACCCACTGGGGGTGGCCTGCGGGTCAGTGCCTGTGGGGATTGGCTAGAGTGGGCTGGTGCACCTGAGGCAGGACCTAAAGCTGAAAAGGAGTGGCTGAGGGCATGATTGAACCTGGCAGGCTTAGGGATCCTGACTTAAAGGGAGATGTCCTGGGACTGGGTCTGCAGGTGCTGGGGGCGTGGCTTAGCTGAGGCACAGGGCGGAGCCTTGGGCTACCATGAGGCCATGAGAGGGCCTCTGTATCACTCTGAGGCGCCTCGAGGGCTGATGTGATCCTCATACTCTTCCTCATTCCAGTTCCGAATAAGCGAGTATGCACCATCGAACATGGTGGGAGTGGAACAACCACTGAGTTCCAATCGGCAGCAGGAAGGGGTGGCCCATTGCGAAAATGGCCGGGCCCCAGCAGGAGGTGGCCAGATGGGCACCCAACAGCCAGGTAGGAGCCTGCTCCTCAGGCTTTACACTGTGTTACCACGCAGGTGGGGCGAGGCCTGAGCTCTTTGAGAAGCCTTGACCAGGGCGTGTGACTCAAGGTGGTTCCTCCAGGTGCCCCCAGAGGTGGTCCTGAGTAGGAAGTCTGGGGACTGAACAGTGTGAAGATGGGACTCATGGGACATGAGGCCTGAAGGGAAGGGTGGCACTTCAGTCTGGCTGTGAAGTGGTGAGAGGCCTGAGCCCAGGTGCCCCCCACAGAGGATCTTCCCCAGGAACCCCCAGAAGAGCCATCCCAGGACCAACCAGAGGATGATGACGCCTGTCGGTGCCAGGTGTGCGGACCTCAGCAAGGCACTGGTCCAGATCGTGGCCTCTCCAGCGAGAGCCGCCCTCCGCTGTTCCAGGAGCGGTAAGGGGCAGGAGGCTGCAGCCTTACCTGGTCTGTCTTCTACACCGTCCCCCAGCCCTGTTTCTTTGCAAGGCTTAGGAAGGACTCAGGGCAGGTGGTCCTTTCACTGTGGCTGCTCCTCCCTCAGGTCAGTCATAGTGGAGAATTCCTCAAGCGGTACCAGCGCTTCTGAGCTTCTCAAACCTGTGAAGAAGAGGAAGCACAGAGAATATCATAGCCCCTCCGAAGAGGATTTGGAGCCAGAGGCCATGGTAGGAAGAGCAGGGGAGCCAGGAGCAGGGAGGAGGCGAGAGCCCATGCCTCAATTCTCACTGTCTTCCCGTCAATCCAGAACATGGGGCTGGGCCAGAAAAGATGCCCAAAATAACTCATGCTTTGTATGTTCAGATTCTCTCTTCAGTCAGGTATCCAACTCAGTTGGAGAGAAATAAATTATTCTCTTGAGTTTTTTACAGCTTCCCTCTCTAAGTAGTGTCAGGGTTAAGGAACTGACACCCAGGGTAGGTAGACGTATGGGAAGCAGACCGATCCCATCACTGGAATCCAGCTGGCGGGCCAGAGATAGGAAACACAAGATTGTGCCTACAGAGGCCAGAAGAGACAGGGCGTGTCAGTTCTGCTGGGCAGATACAGTTAGCCCAGAACAGGTGTTTGCATGTATTCACTTTGCACCCCTGGGAATGAGGGGAATTATATAGTCAGCCTGTGTAACTAAGGTATGATTGTTTTCATGAGTGCATGCCTGAGTTTTAACAGGTTGTCTGCTGGTGGCCCAGGAAAAATTCTGCCTGTTCAGGGGAAAACACCTGTGGCCAGAGAGCCAGGCAGGGGCAAGAATTAGAAGCTGAGTCTTTACCTCAACCCATGAGGGCAGGCAGCTGGGATTGGGCTTTCCATCGACAGGAAAAGAAGGAAGAAGGAAAGGATCCAGAGGTCCATCCCAGCATGAGCGCTCCAGAGAGTGAGGAGTGGAGCGGCAGCCGTCTTGGTATGGTGCCTGTTTGTATGTATTTGTGTGAGGTGTGTATATTCCTGGGGAGGTGTGAGGCTGGGAGTAGGGGTCATGGTTGTGATGTTATTTATACACGTATCGATGAGCATGAGTTACTGTATGTGAAAGACGGTGAAGGGCTGATTCTGGTTTGTGCATTTGGAAATATGTGTTCTTAAAGGTTGTATCATGTGCTTTGTTTAAAGACAGGGTCTTACTGTGTAGTCTAGGCTGGTCCTGAGTTCACTGTGTAGCAGGACCAGCCTTGAACTCAGGACAGTCTGCCTGCCTCAGCCTCCCAGGTGCTGGGATTATAGGTGTGCACCACCACGCCCAGTTTAGGAGGTGCTGGGGAACTGAATCCCGGACCTTGAGCTTGCTGGGCAAGCACTTAACTGCTAAGCTATTCCAGATTCTTATGTGCTTTTTATCTTTTATTATTAAATTTTGAGTGGGCCTCACTGCCAAGGAAGTATTGGTTATTATCTGAAGATTTGAGCAACTTTTATTGGCACTTCATGGCATTGCTTCCCCATGGGCAAGGCCACATTGGTCATTGATCTGACCTTCCTATTTGGGCCCCTATTCTGGTACCACAAGTCTAAGAAAAATGGAGCAGAAGTCATTCATAGTCAGCTCTACTCCTCTTCTTTGTTACCATCTCATTATTCCCAGGTGACAATTGTCAGTAGGCACTAAGTAGCTTTTGTCACACTTAGAATCACCTAGCTTTTGTGTAGCAGTTTGTTGACTGCCTCTTGACTTAGAATCCATAACACAGGGACTGAATTTGTTTTGTTACTCCTGATATCCTGGATGCTTAGCCTAGAGCCTGGTATGGAGTAGGCTTTCAATGAATGCTTGTTCAACAGATGAATGGATGACTTGTATGTGGGTAGTTCTCATAGACTATGGTTCAGTTGCATGAGTGTGACTTTCCCTTCCAGAGAGAAATAGAAGGATGAAATCAGTTAAAAGATGATCCTACCTTGTCTGTGTTCAGGACTCAGAACTTTACAGTTTCTCTTCCATCCTCTGCCCACTGCAGCCAAATCAAAGTTCCATTACTCTGTCTCGCTAGGCAGTCACATCAGAATCCAAAGGTTTAGCGCTTTAGAGTGTGTGGCCTCATAATACTCATAAAGAGGGAAGGAATGGTATTTTACTGCTCCTGGCCCAGATGTCTCACTACAGAAATAAATTCGTAACCTAATATTCTGTTAGCTGGGCTTTGTTGGCCAGTACAGAGTTAATTATTTTTATTTCAGTACGGGGGATTGAACCCAAGACTTGCTGATAGAGCAAGTACTCTGTCAATGTGCCACAGTGACAGCTGCAAAGTTATCTTTGGTTCATACCACTTGTCTTCCGAACTATGAATATTAGTGAGATGTTGATTTCTGAATATTTTCCCTCATGTCATTTTTCTCTCACTTTTTTAAAGGAAAGAAACTCTGTTACTAGACAGAAGTGTATATTCATGACTGAAAAGTTTTCCAGTTATTTCCTGAGTCTTCTGAAGGAACATAGAATGGGAATGGGAGCAGCAGGATTGCCTGAGTTTGTGTGTGTGTTTGTGTGTGGGTCTAGAATCTGTGTTATGCGCACTCTCTTGGGCAGTTTGCTGGTCAGCTGTTGGGTTCCTGTTCTGTAGACTGGACATGTCTAGTGCTGGTAGAGTGTTCTAGTGGGCTACAAGTTAGGAACAGGTGACTCATGGACACTTCAGACTTTCTCATGTATCTCCTTTGCCTGTTGTGTGTATGAATAATCATTTTCTGGTACACCACTGTAAAAGTCTTCACAACCTATTTAGCCATGAATAACTGTTCTGATCATTTTAGCAGTTACTGATGGTTTCATGTCTTCTCAGCCTGCTCACATGCAGATCAGGCATCTGGACTGGGCTCCTCGGGATCGCCTGTCACAGCCTCTCCAAGTTCACAGTTACTCATTCTCACTTACTTGCGGTTATTCACACTTATGGTTATTTTATAAAAATGTAATTGGCTTATTTATCTTCTTAAATAAATTCCTAATGTGTTCTGAATAATAAGTCTTTAGATTTGCTAATATTTTCTCCTAGTCTATGTATGTTTTGCTATTTTGTTCCCTAAATGATGTCTTTTGAGGAACAGAAAATTTTCAGTTTGAGGATGTCCAATTTACAGTTAGTGCTGTATTCATACATTTTTATAAGGTACATTTTTTTTTTTGAGACAGAGTCTCACTCTGTAGCACAGGCTGGTCCTGAACTCACCATGGAGCCCAGTCCTGCCTCAAACTCCTGAGTGCTAGGACCACAGAATAACCATTATTCATGGAATGTACCACCCCACTCTGCTCATCTTTATGTGGTGTTGGGGAACAGAACACAGGGCTTTGGGCATGCAAAGTGGTGAGCACTTCAACCCTTGAGACACACTAACAGTCCCCTCTTTTTTTTGTTTGTTTGTTTGTTTTTAGGTAGGGTCTCACCACCTTCTAAAGTTCCTACCTTTTCATTCTATCACCATGGTAATTAAATTTCATTCAACATGAGTTTTTGAGGGGATATTCAAGCCATAGCATTCAATCCATTTCACCCCAAAAGTCCTGTTCTTCCAACATTCAAGTACATTCTTTACATCTCAGCAACCCCCAAGCTCTGAACTTGTTCCAGCCCAAAGGCTTCAAGGTCAGATGTAAGTGAAATTCAAGGCTTGATTAATCCTGAGGCAGATTTCTCCCAGGTATAAGCCTGTGAAATTAAAACACATTATCTACTATCTAAATATAATGGTGGTACTGGTACAAGATAGCCTTTTTGTATTAGCCAGCTTCTTATTGCTGGGACAAAATATCTGACATGTACAACATAAAGGAGAAAGACGGCTGGGGCAGTAGCACAGTGGTTAGAGCACTTGCCAAGTACGAGCAAAGTTGTGGGTTTGATTCCCCAGCACTCCATATGCCAGGCATAGTGGTATATGCCTGTAATCCAGCACGTGGGAGGCTGAGGCAGGAGGATTACTGTGCATTCCAGGCCAGCCTGGGCTACCTAGTGAGTTTAGGATTAGCCTATCTCAAAAAAGGAAAAAAGGTTTATTCTGGCTCATATTTCAGCCCATAGTTTGCTGGCTTGGAGGAAACATTATAGTGATGGCACGGCAGAGAAAAGCCACTCACCGAATCGTAGCCAGGAAGCAGAGAACAAGAGGCAGAGAGAAAGAATAGGGCAGGCAAGGGGCTATAACCTTCAAAGGCACCCTCCGAGCATCTGCCTCCTCCAGCTGGGCTCCTACAAACTCTCTCCAGCCCCACCCCCGGACATTGCTGCATCAGAGATCAAGCCTTCCCTGAATGAGGGAGACACTTCATGTTGCATTCTCATTTGTAAAGGGGAAAGAGAAAAGAAAAAACAGCAAAAGCTACACCCATGTTCTTCCAAATTCAACAAGACTTTCAGTGTACTGTTACCCAGACACACTGAAGGCTGCCTTGGGCAGCTCTGCTCCTATGGTTTTGCTGGACTAAGCCCAAGCAGCAGTTTTCATAGGTTGAGGTCTTACGCCTGTAGTTCTCCCACGCTCCCACTGTACGCGGGTAGCTCTGCATCTCAGGGGTCTGGGAATGGCTCCCTGCCATGGCTTCACTAGGCATTGCCCTAGTAGGGGCTCTCTGTGGTGACTCTGCTCTAGTGAGAAGCCTCTGTCTGGACCCCTTGAGACTGTGTGGTTTGGTTTTGGTTTTGAGACAGGGTCTCATTCTACAGGCGAGGCTGGTCCTGAACTTACTATGTAGCCCAGGCTGGCCTTGCACATATGGCAACCCTCCTGCCTTAGCTTCCCAAATGCTGGGATTAGAGGTGTACATCACCACTCCTAGCTTATGCACTGCTGGAGAATTGAACCCAGGGCCTTGTGCTTGCTAGGCAGGCACTCTAACTGCTGAGTACACCCCCAGCTCCCTGTAGATAGTCTGTTGTATGTGAAATCTAGGTAGAAGGAGCCCTCACATCTCTTCTGTTTCGTGCACCTGCAAAATTACATATGGCTACTACCAAGATTTATAGCTTCACCTCTTTGAGTAGCAGGTTAAGCTGTACCTGGTTGGCTTCTCTTGTGGCTAGGTGGCTCTGAGTACTGCACTGGAATGCTTGCAGCGAAGACCTGAGGCAGCCCGGGGTGATGAGTTCATGGACAGAGTCCCAGGTGCACCCTTTGAAACCCTCGTGGAAGCTAGGGCCCCGGGTGGCAGGTACAGACTTGGAGCTCTCCACAGTGACTTTGGGCTCACTCTCCTGTGTCTTGGTGAATGGAACCTGGCTTTCTTCCATCTATACTAATCTCTTAGCAAATAGTGGTTGCATCTAGGATCTGCACTCTGAAACTGCCCTTTCTCTCTTTACACTGGCCAGGCTCCACATCACTCTGCTTTCCTATTCTGCTTCTCTTTCAGTGTTTTTTGTTTGTTTGTTTGTTTGGGGTTTTTTTTTTTTTACCAGCTATGACTTTGTTCTCACATTTTTCTGTGGAAGGTTAAAAGTAGCCAAGAGAAGCCTGAATGCTTTTACTGCTTACCTATTTACTAGAAACCCAAATTCATCACTCCTAAATTCTGCATGCCATAAAGTCATGGGTATAGACAGGATTATACCATGATCTTTGCAATTGTATAAAAAGGATGACCTTTAACCCAGTTCCTAATAAGACTAAGAGTCTGGTCACAACCACTTAAGTAATCTAAAAAGATTTAGATTTTCCCTATTGGTTTCTAATTCTTCTCTGCCTCACCAAAATTGCCCTTACAGCAATATTCAAAGAGTTCTGGTATTTTTCTGGTCTGTTCCTCCAAATTTCTGTTACTCAGTTCCAAGATACTTGTCATAGCAACAGCCCACTTTTTTTTTTTTTTTTTTTTTTTTTTGAGACAGGGTTGCACTCTGTAGTCCAGGCTGACCTCAAACTCAGCAATCCTCCTACCTCAGCCTCCTGAGTGCTGGGATTACAGGTGTGCACTGTCACACCCAATAATCTTTATGTGTTGTTGAGGATTTTAACTCAGGGCCTGTGTCATGCTACGCAACACTTTAACCACCAAGCTATACTCCCAGCCCTGAAAAGTTTATTTGAATTATGGTTCCAATGGCTGGGAGGTCTGAGGTCATGGCCAGAGCATCTGGTGAAGGCCGCTGTGCTGTGTCACCATGGTGGAGAGGCAAGCAAATCCACATGAGGCCTGGAGAGAAAATCAAGCCAAACTCATCCTTTTTGTCAGGAACTTATTTCCACAATAACTAACCCATGTCTGTGGTAGTGGCATCAGTCTATTCATGAAGGCAGAGTTCCCATGACCCAGTCAGCTCTTAAAAGTCCCACATAATGTCACATTAAATTTTGACCTGAGTCTTATAAGGCCTGTTTATTCTTTCCATAATCTGAAGGCAACTTCTATGACTATCCCCACATAAATAACAGACCACAGAATCACGAAGCCCTGCCCTCTTTGGTTTATGTTCTCATACACAGACTCCTAAGAAGCATCAGTTAGACACAGGTACCAGGCTCTTTGTGAAACTTTCAGTTTCTTTTTTTCCTTCTCTGGTGCTGAGGGTTAAATCCAGGACCTCACACGTATTAAGCACATGTTCTACCCCTGAGCTACATCCTCAGTCCACTTTCAGTATCTTAAAATGAACTGATTATGAGTTGGTTAACCCTGTGAAAGGTGGGTAAGTACAAAGATATATTGGTAGCAAATTTAAAATAAATGACCTGGCATATGGTGGTACCCCGGTGACTATTTATAATAGTTTATTCTTGAATTTTGGCATCCTGTTCTTCTCTTACCATTTTACTCTGTAGTCAAGGCTGGTCCTGAACTCACAGTGGAACCCAGGCTGGCCTCTAACACCCAACAGTCATCCTGCCTCACCTCCCAAGTGCCGGGATGGCAATTCTGTGCCTGCACACGTGGCTTCCCATTTTCTGTCTCTGCTATAGGCATTCCCTTATGTATCACGCTTTGGAATGGATGCTAAGAGCTTCAAGTAAGACAAACATAATGCACTTAAGGAGCTCGCAGTCTAAGAGGTAGATACAGTGATAGGTATATAAACAGGAGGTTTAGTTATACAACAGTGTAATGGGAGTTATAATTGAAGTATGTAAATTAAATACAAAGGGTCATCACAGCACAAACTCTGCTTTGTGGTATCCAAGAAGTCTCCATGGGGTAGGTAGAGGGACATTTCATCTATCCTTGACATCCTTCTAGTCTTTTTTTTTTAATTAAGTATTTGTTTATTTATTTACATACTGGGAATTGAACTTAAGGCTTTGTGCATGCCAGGAAGGTGTTCTAGGGCTTAGCTATACCCTCAGCCTTTTTAAAAATTTTCTTTTCTTTTTCACTTTTTTTTTTTTTTTTTTTTTTGTGGGAGGAGGTCTTGCTCATTTGCCTAAGCCATCCTGGAACTTGTAATCTTCCTGCCTGAGCCTCCCAAGCAGTTGGGATTACACATGAGGGCCTCCATGCCTGGCTCCTAGTCACTTAACAAGCTCTTGTTGGGCATCTATTTTATGTAAAGACCTGAGCTAGGTGCTGAACCTGTGACTGGGTCTGAAGGGTGAGAAAAAGGAGGATGGGGCAAGGGAGGGCGGGATCTCTGAAGCAGAGGGATCAGTCTGCAAAGGCGCGGAGGCATGGGAATCTAGAATGAAGCTGGAACAAGAGGAAGTGGCTAATCCACTGGGGCTTTGTGGCATGTGGAAAGGCGTTTGGTTTGGTTTTGTGGTTGGAAATGAGAATCCATTGTGGAACTTAAAACAAATAAAATAGATAGCTTTTTATTTTAGAGATATTCTGGCAGTAGAGTAAATCTGAAGTACAGGAACCAGTTAAGATGCTCTTGGACTAGGTTCAAAAGAAGAGCAGTAAACACAGATAGGTGGATGGACAGGACTGAAGGGTCCTTGGAAGGAGTACTCCCAAGTTCCTGGGCTGTGTCTGACTTGTTGAAAGCACAGTGGTGTCACCGACTAGGGTAAAGGTAACAGGCTTAGGCACAGAAGTTACAGGTTTGGTTTTGGCTGGACTGAGATGGTCCAGCAATGTGCTAGCCAAGGGCACCTCACCTAAGGAAGCAAGAATAATAAGGAGCATTTCGTGAAGTTGGTGGAGGACCTGTATCATAGCATGCCTTTGTACAGAGCACAAAGGGGTACCTTTCCTCACTGTAGACTCAGCCGCATGGCTTGGCTAGAAGCCCAGGCTGGACTTCAGCCCCAGCCTCCTGTCCTGAGCAGCAGTGCACACAGTGTATACATTGTACAACCACACGCAGGAACTTTGAGACTTAATTTGAGCTGGAAGATGTGCCTAAAGGCTTAGTCCACTGTTCACCACTGGAAAAAGGAAGCAGGAGGCTGAGAGTTTGGCCAGGGAAGGAATCCAGTTATTACAGAAAGGGTTAGTTGTTAAGCCTCCTTCTAGTTGATTACATTTAATCTGGACTATCTGTGAAAGAGGTTACTACGGCCCTGCTGGTGACCTCAAGGCATTGGAAGACCTGAAGGGAACCATGTATGTGAAGTCTCTGAGGCATCTCTATCTCTAGTTTCTGGCATCAGAATGGCCCAGCGCTGCTTTACTAAATAGCAAAAGCAGTGGTTTAGGCAAACCAAAATGGCATGTGATAATACACTGCAAAGACTGTGTGTGCTATGTGTTGTTCTGTGTTATGTCTAGTGAGATGTTGAGATAACACAGGTCGAGGTGGGAAGTGGTAGGGTTGAGGGGTGGTAGTGTAAGAGCTGGCAGGTACAGGGGTGCAAGTTGGAGGTCCTGCTGTGGTATGGGAGTTTTGGAAGGTGGCTAAAGGGAGATAAACTCAGAACTGAAGTACCCGGGAGTAGAACAGAGGTTCCTTACTTGAGAACACTGGCAAATAGTCAGTCCCCTCCCTCTGCATCCCCTTCCTGCTCTATTTGCTTCATTACCCTTTGGGAAGAATGAGACCCCTCTCCCCCAAAAAAAGAATGTCATCCAGAAAGGAAGAAATGGACATTATAAAGGTCTTGGTCATGGTGTTGTGAGGTGTTGTGCAGGACAATGCAAGACACAGCAAGGTGCTGCTTAGCGTGCCATCTGGAGGTCTCTTTTCTCCTATTCTGTAAATATGAATGAGGCATAGGCATACACCATAGTAGGTGATGTGTTCTAAGAGATGATCCAAGTCTTGTTAGGGTGAAGGATAGATGGAAGAGATGTGCTCTAGCCTGTAGCATTGCTGTAGATCTTGGAAAGAGTTTTAGGGCTCAGCTGATGGGTTGATGAACCTTTGGCTGAGCTGGCTCAGGTACTGGGACCTCGATGTTTGCTGCAGTGACTGAGGAATACAAGCACTCGCAGGACAGCTGCTTCTTTCTCCCTTTGTGTTAGCCCTCTTGCTTCTTTTTCCTCCTCTTGTGAGCTTGCAGCGCTGTGATTAGGTCCTCTGGCCCAGCACTTGTCACTCATCTTTGTCCCATGTTACAGGTCAGGGTGTCTTTGTGGCTAAGACTTTGTAACCTGCGTTGGTGTGTAATGCCATGTACTTCTGTTGGAAGTGGCCTGCAGATAGGGGAGAAGGAGCAGGATTTGGTAACCTCTGGAGGTGGAACCTCAGCTCGGATCTGAGCCTCCTGAGTCTGGCATCATCATGATTGTGACAGAGGGCACATGTGACTACAGAACAGGGCTGGTTTGGGAGTTCAGTCAGGAGAAACTGAGGAAATCCATGCATCAGGAGCCGGCTACAAATGCCTGTCTGTTTCTTCTTTACAGCGTCAGGTGAAAAAAGGGAAGGCTGGTCATGGGAGGCCTACCTGGCAGAGCAGAAGGCCGTCACTGCCCCAGTGAGCCTCTTCCAGGACGTGAGTTGGGAAATTTCCACCTAGAAAGAATTTGCATTCCCAGTCCAGGCTCTTACCACCAAGCTTGGCCTTCTGGAGTTTTCTTTGTGACATTCCTTGATGGCCTGGCAGAAAGGAAGGAGACAGCTTAAAGAACCAGAGTAGAAGAGGGCTACTATGGAAGCTTCCAAGGTGGGAAGAAGTGGGGAGATGGTATCCTGGTCCACTGTCACTGGGCCTGCAAACTTCTGAATTCTGATGCCTTCTACTTAGCACAGTATGGATGTTTCCAGGACTTGGGCGAGAGGGAGCTCTTAGTCCAGTCTGACTCAGTCCCCTCAGAATAGCCCCTCAGCACTTCTGTTCATTTCTGGAGCCTTGCACAGCTGGGGATCTGTACCCATCCCCAAGCAGATTGCCCCTTTGGTAACACCAGGCGGGTGTTACCTAAAGGCAGCTCCTTCACCCCAAGCCCAGTAGGCAAGGATAAGGCTGCCTGGAAGCTGGGTCCTCTCCACTCTGTGCGTTGACAGTCCCAGGCAGTCGCCCATCCCAAGAACGGCTTCAGAGTGGGCATGAAGCTGGAAGGCGCCGACCCTCAGCACCCATCCGTGTACTTCGTCCTCACTGTGGCCGAGGTGAGTTGGGGCTGGGCAGTGCCCTTCTGGTGAGGTCTCAACATAGGGTGACGGAGGGAATGCAGGGACTGAGTTGGAATCTGCATCTGACGTAAATCTGAGGTAAACCTAAAAGCAGATTGAGGCGGGGAGAGAGAAAAGTGAAGTGTGGGAGAGGTTGAGGAGGAAAGATCCCGACGGCCGGAGATGCTGGCTAGAGTCAGACAAGGTCCGTGTCCTTTAGGGGCTCTCAGCTGCTCAGGGTGGCAGCCAAGTGGACACACCAGTTATAGCTGCCGGACGGCAAGAAGGAGCTGGGCTGCAAGAGGGAAGAATGCTCAGGCCTGCAGGGGGAGAGGAGGGACCTCTCGTGCCAAGTCTGGAGAGAGGAGTGTTAATGACTGGGGAGTTTCACGCAGAGGAAGAGAAGGGAGCAGAGGCTCTGAGTTGTGGAACTGATCATGCTGTTCAGGAACTTGCCCTTAGGTCAGCAAGATGACAGCAGGGCGTATGAATGAGGAAGGAGTGGTAAGAGTTAGCAGCAGAAGGAAAGGTCATCAGGACCCTGAGCAGTCAGTCCTGGGCCTTGGGGTGGGTGCACTCTGCCTTCTTTCCAGGGCTGGAAAGTTCAAGAACCTATCTACCTGTCTGTCTTATACTTAGCACTCAGGGCTTATGAGTCTTTGGACTGTCTCTACTGCATGATGGGAGAGGTAAGGCAAAAAGAAAGAGAAAGAAAGAAAAAAGAAAAAAAGAAAGAAAGAAAGACACAGGTGGGGTGATCTGTCAGCATTAATACTACTGAGACTACAGGCTAGGTCAGGAGAAGTGAGGGACAAGGAGTGGGTCATCTGCCTGCAACGGAGTCCTTGATTCCCTCACGGGGTTAGGTGTGTGGCTACCGCCTGCGTCTACACTTTGATGGGTATTCCGAGTGCCATGACTTCTGGGTCAATGCCAACTCTCCTGACATTCACCCTGCTGGCTGGTATGAGAAGACCGGACACAAGTTGCAGCCTCCCAAAGGTAAGACCTACCCAAGTTGGTCTCTGTGAGGCAGCGAGTCCTCAGACCCATTCTTCCCTTCCTCGTCAGTCTTTCTTCCAGTGCCCGTGTTTTCTGACCCTATCTCCTGTCCAAAGCCTGCCATCTTACCCTTATAAGCTCACCTTGTGGCCAGGCTGGCCAGAGGACCCAGGGCTTTTGCTTTGCCCTTTGAAATGTTTACCTAGGTGGTCACCTGCTTCAGCAGGGGATCCCTGGGTCAGTTCTCGGGGACTGTGGAGTCCTCGGGCCTACCTGGTGCTGCTGCTTCGGTATGTCTGTCCCCCCTTGGACCAGCCCCTGCACAGTGCTTTGTTCATTCCCCCGAGGGGCCCAGGTTACAAGGAGGAAGATTTCAGCTGGAGCCAGTACCTGCGCAGCACAAGAGCCCAGGCAGCCCCCGAGCACCTGTTTGTGAGCCAGAGCCATGTGAGTATCCCTGAGATAGTCTGGACATCACCCCCAGGCTGAGTCCCCACAGCTGACCCAGGGGGTTGACTTATCACGAGACTTTATCTACTGGTGCTGTCAGCTATGTTTTAGTTTCTTCTGTCAGATGGAAAGGGCACAGGGCAGAAGGAAGAAAAGCTGACATATGTTTTCATTCCTTCTATCCTGCCTTAGTCTGTTTCCTATGGCTGTAACAGATTACCCAAAGCTGGGTAATACATAAAGAAAACAAGGTTATTTACCTTACAGTTTCAGAGGCTAACAGTCCAAGACCAGGGGCCCTGCCTAGTGAGCCTTTGAGGAGTCCTTTGTTCCTAAGGAGTTCAGTTACTCCTCTGCCCCAGTTGAAAGGCATGGTAGATTGTACCACAATGGTGAGAATGCAAGTGGAAGTGATCAGAGGGTGAGTTGCAAGCCAGAATGTCTCGGGCCAGGGTTGCTTCTTATTTTTTATAACATTCATTTTCGTAGGAACTAAGGAGGGTCCTATAAGAACTACATTAAGCTCTGCTGAAGGTGATGCTCCCAATGACCTAACTACCTTCCGTTAAGCCCCATCTCTTAAATATTCCACCATCCTGCCACACTGGAGACTCAACCTCTAGCACCTGAACTTTTGGGAAATGTGCTCAAGCCAGACCCAAACCACAGCACTTTCTTTCCTGCTCCTGAGCAAGATCTTCATACATCCCCTGAGAGTCCCTGGCAGATTCTTTGGGCACCAGCATGTTGTTGCTCCTATGGCCTTCCTTTAGTTTGCCCTGAAGTGCACTGGTGTGAAGTCACAGTCTCTATTCTGAGATCTTTTGTTTCCTTCTTTTCAGTTAAAATTGAGTCTCTCTCATTCTTTCCCAACAATTCACCACTTGATTTTTCCTCTGTCAAGGCAGCTGTCAGCTCTATTTAGCAAAATATCTCTCATAATCCCAAGCAACAAGTCTGAGAGATTTAAGGAACACGCATTACAAATATTACCATATTGGGAGCTGGTGGTGTAGTTCAATGGTAGGACACTTGCCCAGCATGTGCAAGGCCTAGAGTTTAATTCCCAACACCATCCTCAAAATGACTTTACTGAAGGTCCAAAGTCCTCATTTTGAATGAGTCAGGGACTCTGTGC
This sequence comes from Ctenodactylus gundi, assembly GCA_004027205.1. NCBI lineage: Eukaryota > Metazoa > Chordata > Mammalia > Rodentia > Ctenodactylidae > Ctenodactylus > Ctenodactylus gundi. The sequence goes on from PVKB01004104.1 coordinate 23,512, forward strand.
TCCTCACATAGGACAGTTACTCCCTCTGCCTCAGCTGAGCCCCAGTGATCATAATTGAAGATTCACACATGACTCACAGGTTCCCAGTGGCTGTTGGGACAGGAAATTAAAACTTTCAAGTAAAATTATTTAAATTTTGACACTCCCCCTCCCGTTAACTAAGCCCTGTGTTCTGGTTCGAGCCATTTAATGTCTAAGTTAGGAAAAATAAAACTTACAGAGTTAGAAGGATGGAGGAAGATGTCCTGGTATGTGGCCGGTGCCCAGGTAATGTCAGTTCTTTTCTCCTTCCTTTAGGGAAGGAACATGCCAGCACTTTTTTCCTGCTACCTCACTATTCCCCATTTGCCACCATTAAAGCCAGACCGGGCTTGTCTGAGTAGGGGAGATTGGGGTCAAGCCTGGCAGGCTCTTTGGCTAAATGCATACCCTCCTACCAATCACCCTGTCACAAGTCTGGCTTCCTCTAAATGTACCTGAAGGCTGGCACTTCCTGAATGCCTCAGAGCTCAGGTTACAATTCTGTCCTAGAAAGACTATTATTCCCAGCCTGTTTCTCCCTCCCTCCCTCCTTCTCACCCCCAGGTAGTCCTCTAGAGAAACCGTACCTACAGTTTCTAGTGGGCGCTGGGCTAGTGCTGACCATCCTGGTGCTGGCCACAGCATCCTCTCTTCTTACTCTAGAGCCCTCCACCCCTGGGCTTCCAGGTGGGCATGAAGCTAGAAGCTGTTGACCGCATGAACCCGTCCCTCGTCTGCGTCGCCAGTGTGACTGATATAATTGACAGCCGCTTCCTGGTGCACTTTGACAACTGGGATGATACTTACGACTACTGGTAATGAGAGGTCCCAGGCTTGGCCCATGAATGGAGGGGATGACAGGAGCAAGGGGCCGCACTTTTGAATATCGGACACTCTGGGGCCTCATCCAGCCCATTCCTGGCTTTCAGATCTCACTTAGGGCTGGGGTAACCAGATATCCTGTAGATTTCTGTATTGTCAAAAACATAGCTCCACGTAACGTTTCACCTAAAAATCCCCTGGTGAAGATGGGCGAACCCTGCAATTCGTGATTGTTCCTTCTAGAGTATTTAGTTAATATGACAGTTTTCTCACTCTTATCATCAACCATCTATCTCTCCTTGCGTAAGAAATAGGAAGGGGGGCTGGAGGAGTGATACAGCGGTTAAAGTGCTTACAACAGGCACAAGGCCCTGAGTTCAATTCCCCAGCACCACATAAAGCCAGGCGTGGTGGCACACACCTGTAATCCCAGCACTTTGAAGGCTAAGGAGGGAGGATTGCCATGAGTCCAAGGCCTGCCTGGCCTACAGAGTGAGACCCTGCCTCAAAAAAAAAAAAAAAAAAAAAGGCCCCTGAGGTCAGGCTGTGGGGGTCGGTATGCTCAGCCTTTCTTCATGTTCCTCCTAGAACAGTAAAGATGTGTTCTTGGATTTCAGGTGTGATCCCAGCAGTCCCTACATACACCCAGTGGGCTGGTGTCAGAAACAAGGAAAGCCCCTCACGCCTCCACAAGGTGACTGTGTGGCCTGAGCATGCTCCTTCCCTGGCATAGCTCCTCCTTCTTATCCCCTGATTCCTTCCCAGGCCTCATTAGTGGGCTTTGTAGGGTCTAGAGGAAGGAACAGATACGGCCGGGAGCTCCAAGTTCTTGGCCTAGGAGTTTGGAACCCTGTGATCTGAGGAGAGTCCTGCCAAATGCTGGCTCTAGTGAGGGTCAGAAGAAAGTTAGATGACTAACTTAGTAAGAGAACACAGAGTCCAGAGCAAGGAAAGTGCATCCTTCCTCCTAGGAAAGCTGTGCTGGCCCAAGAACAGTAGAGGTTCATAAAGGGCACAAGTGGGAACAACAGGGTCGTGGGAATACAGAGCCATAGCTTCAAGACAGCCCTTCCAGCTGTTAGGTTAGGTAGTGCACGCTTGGTTTTCAGGAGCCTGACGTAAGGAGCTGGCTTTGGTCATGTCTGGGGTGAGGATTCCACTCCTGGGGACTACGCCACTGCTTTGTTTCTGACACTGCCTGGGGGCACAAAGCTCCCCTAGTTACCTGAGTGGCCTGTCACTGCTCTCTTCCTCTTCTGAAGACTACCCTGACCTTGATAGCTTCTGCTGGGAGAAATATCTAGAAGAAACTGGGACCTCTGCTGTGCCCACCTGGGCCTTCAGAATGGTGAGTTGATGACCCCTTTCCCCAGAGCTGAGCTCAGGAAGGTGTGAAGTACCCAGCAGCCCTGGATCCCTGCTTTGGGCAGGTCACAGAACTTGGGCTTCCTCGGACTCAGCTCTGCGGAGTTGAGCCATGCCTGAAAGCAGTTGTCTCCCTACAGCGACCCCCACATAGCTTCCTGGTCAACATGAAGCTGGAGGCCGTGGACCGTAGGAACCCAGCCCTGATTCGTGTGGCCAGTGTGGAAGATGTGGAGGACCATCGGATAAAGGTGGCTCCAGGACCTTGGGGCGGAGGGAGTGGACAGGTCATTTGGGCAGGAATTCTGTAGAGTGGTTCAAGGACAAGGACATGGCATGAGAAGTAAAGCTGAAGATTTCAGGTGTCGTTCTTGCTTAACTGTGACTTATTTTTGTGGGCTTGGACAAGTCACTTCTCTCAGAGCTTTAGTCTTTTTTTCCATCTGTAAAATGGGCTGAATAATCTTTGTCCTGCCTAAAACTTGACAAGAGATGCCAGCAATTTAATGTGTGAAGTCCTTGGGAAATGGGCTGAGAACAGTTATTGTGGGGCTGGTCCCTTGCTTCTTCCAATCCAGGATCTTGCTTCTGGTAGGCCCTGGGGTGGGGGAGAACCTCCTGGAGCCTGGACAAGCCCTCAGCTGAGGTGGGCTCCACGAGGAACACCTGATCTCCAAGGGCTTTTCCTCCCCAGCTGCACTTCGATGGCTGGAATCATAGCTATGACTTCTGGATTGATGCCGACCACCCAGACATCCATCCTGCAGGCTGGTGCTCCAAGACAGGACATCCCCTGGAGCCTCCCCTCCGTGTGTACCCCTAGGGCACTCTGCTCCTTTCCTTTCCCACCATCTTATGACAACCTTCCCCTTCTATATCCTGCTCAGAGGCCCTGGCCCCTGTGGCATGCCCAGGTTCTGGTGCACAGCAAGCTCTGGGGTTTGCATCCTGCCCATCTACGACGGCCGGCTGCACTCAGCAGGCCTTCCCACTCTAAGCTTGAGGGCACAGCTTGCAGGTTTCATTGAAGTCTCTAAGAACCAAGTCTTCCTTCCTGGTGACAGGCAGATGTCCAATAGCAGGAATAGTTGCACAATCTGGCCCAGAGCCCTGCTCCTGGGAACTGGTTCCAGTGTGGGCTCCCACATGGAAACTCTTCTTTCTTGGCCACCCTACCCCTGGGCCTCAGTTGACTTTCTTATGATCCTCCAGGACCCAGAGAGCCCAGCTCTGCCTCCCCTGGGAGCTGTGTCCCCCTCAACTACAAGAACCTACCCAACACGAAGACCTCTAAGTACAGCTTTCATCACCGGTGAGTGAAGGCCTCTTGTCGTGAGACTCAGGCAGCATGTGGGGAAGGTCTGCTTTGCTGAGTGAGATCTGAGCGGGCCAAGGTTGGGAGAACTGAGGGGGGACAAGTGAATCAGCCAACTTAACCCTTCTTCCTACCCAGGAAGTGCCCCACTCCTGGCTGTGATGGCTCTGGCCATGTCACAGGAAAGTTCATAGCTCACCATTGCCTCTCGGGTTGTCCACTGGCTGAGAGGAACCAGAGCCGGCTGAAAGCAGAGCTGTCAGACACAGAGGCCTCCACCAGGAAGAGGAACCCCTCCAGCCTGTCCCCAAGGAAGAAGCCTCGCCATCATGGCCGGTGCGGAGGCCAGGGGGTCAGGACCTGGGCTTTGTGGATGCTAAGCCCCCTCTGTCCTGTTGAGCCAGGCACTAATGCCCCATCATGGGTCTGGTTCTTTCCTCTCCAGGATTGGACGCCCTCCAAAATATCGGAAGAGCCCACAGGAGGATTTCCAGAGTAAGTCCAGGTCCTCTGCTCCAAGTCCTCCAACAGGTGTTCACAGTGGGGGCTTGGTCATTAGTGGGATAACACAGCAGGGGTGCCTGGAGTAAGAGAAGCTGGAAGAGAGATTACCTGTGACATTCTTTAGGAACACAGACCAGTGGCAGGAGCACAGGAGGGACTTTGTGTCTGTCCCCTTGGCTTCCAGTTCGATGGCCTTGCTCTGAGTCTGTAGGAAAGGCACCAAGCCTTTGGGCCTCTCATTCTCTACTGTGAGGCAGATGATGACCCTGCCCCCCTTTTCTTTGATTCTAAACTTCCTGGAAAGGAGACCATGCAGTCAGTTACTAGTTCTCTGACCCTGAGCAAGTCACTAAAATCTCTGAGCCTCAGTTTCCTTTCTTGTAAATCTGGGTAGAATCTTCCTTTCAAGTGTCAGTATCTGAAATAACAGTGGTCAGTACTTCAGCTTACTGAGCATCTACCTTGGGCCAGGCCCTCCGCCAAGTGCTTTACATATACCCTCTAACTCTCACGAGCGTCCTGTAATGTGTCTGAGAAGGAAGGTGTGGCTCAGAGGTACAATCATTTGCTCAAGGTTATTCTTGTAAGAGGCTGAAGCAAAGTTCAGGCTCAGACCTACCTTCTGCTACATGTTGCTGGTATAAGAGACAAAGCACATAACCCAGTGTCAGCTCACTTCTCAGTCCCCGTTTGCCTATTTTGTGTGAGCGGCGGTTACAAAGTGCCCCCTAGTGGTGGCTTATAGAGCAGGTGTTCAGTTCTTGCATCCCTGGAGGCTGGAAGTCAAGGTGTCGGCAGGACTGGTCTCCCTTGCCCATGGCCTCCTTCTTTCCGTGTCCTTGCACAGTCTGTCTTCCGTGTGTGAGCATCCATGTCATCTCATGATGTGTCAAAATCTCCTGGGCCTCAGTGTCCTCATTTGTCATATGGTGCTAGTGAAGTGCCTACCACCTGGTGGGGCAGGAGGCCTAAATGAGACGATCACACGCAGTGCTCAGCACAGGTACCTATTTGCGCAGTCGTTCGTTTGCGTTTGGGGCCTGATTCCCTCTATGTTAGTTCCTCTTGATGAAAATAGACAGCAATTCCTGTGACCTCAGGCCTGAGTGATGATGAGAGTCTTGGCTGGCCTATAGGCCCTCAGATGATACAGTGTGTGTGTGTGTGTGTGTGTGTGTGTGTGTGTGTGTGTGTGTGTGTGTGTGTGTGTATTGTGCATACATGCGTGTGCGTGCACCCAGGACCTTCACACTAAGACATTTTGAGCATCCCCTCCCCCAACACGCACACCTTCTTCAGTTTTAATTTTGAGTCAGGGTCTCACTGAGTTGTCTAGGCTGAGATTTAACTTTTGATCGCCCTGCCTCCTACAGTCCTGGGATTACAGATCTCTGCTACCCTTCCTGGCTGAGGGTCCTACTTTCATGACCACCTCGTTGGCTCCCAGGGTGTACCTCCTCGGCTTCACTGCAGGATCAGGTTCTCGCCTCCAGAGGGCGCCTGGAGGCCAACCAACTAGAATTCTTAGGAAATTACAGTTACTGGGATTATTCTATAAAAGGGAGGAGGGACTTGCTCACAATCCTGAGGTACTTCGGGACAGAGAAGAGGGCAGAGCCCGAGTCTGACCTCTGTGCAGGGCTTTCCAGCTATACCAGCGGGCCTCTTGCCGCTGTTAACCCCCTTGGGGGAGATGTCTCAGCGCAGGCTCCAGGCTTGCTAATCACCCACTCCTTTCAGCGGGCTGCCTGGGGAGGATGGGGCTTGGCCAGGCTTACTGTGAGACCCAGGGACGATCAGGTGTAGGAATGAACCAGTGGAACCACTTCGGACACATAGTGAGGTAGAAAGACAAGATGGTACCCATGAAAGATAAGATGCCCACGAGAGCCTGGTGGGCCATGGGAGGAAAGAGAAGGACGGAGACTGCTGATAGACTCAGTGTTGTTGCCACACACCTGCTCTGGGCTGTGAGGAGGACTAGATCCAGGGCTTCAAAGATGGAGCCTCTGGGTGGATGCAAGGCCAAAGCACGGCTGGGGGTAGCGGCTCTCAGGGGAGGCCTGGCCTTTCCCTGCTGGGTAGTGAGAGGGGCTGGCTGACAGTGCAGGCAAAGTGGCTCCTCAGAGACACGATGGGTCTGTTCAGTTGGACAGTGCTCAGATCGGGGCTGACGAGCTGAAGGCAGCAGGGAGGAGAGCCCTCCTCACATGAGGGGTGAAGCCCAAGTGGGCAGCATCAGTCACGAGATCCATGAGGCTAGTAGGAGGGTGGAGGTCGGGAGCCAGGGCTTCCCCAGAACAGCAGGAGGTGACAGATAGCATGAGTTGGGGAGCAGGCCAGGGTTCACCCTCTAGTAGGGAGGTCTCATAGCCACTCTGGCCCTGGGAAAGCTGGTCAGGCTCAAGAGAATTTAGGAGATTAGGGCAAACAATGCATCTCTGACATCAAAGCTTAGCTTATTTTAATATTGGTGTGTAGAGGGTGGTGTCTTTCGACATGCCACAGCACCTCCAAGAAAACATCCTTCTAAGGCCCAGGGTACTGCAATCTCAGTGACGCAGTTAATACGGATGTTACTCCATACAGATGACCCAAGACTCAGTAAGCAAGGGACCCACGAAAGCAGAAAGGAGTAAGCAGGAGGCAAGGACTCAGGGGACATAGTCCCTCTGGCTCTGCAGTCTAGGGAGAAAGGCCCCTGGTCCATCCTTTGTGTTGGCTGGTCTCCGTGTGGCATGGAGTGAGAGGATCCAGGGTCCAGATGGTCCTCAGCGTCGGTCTGCTGGCCTCTGTCTCTGCTTTTCAGCCTTCACTCCCGATGTCATGCACCAGTCCTTCTTCATGTCAGCCTTGTCGACCCATCCTGACCGCTCGCTGTCTCTGTGCTGGGAGCAGCACTGCAAACTCCTACCCGGGGTGGCGGGCATCTCAGCCTCTGCCGTCTCCAAATGGACTATCGAGGAGGTGAGGAGCCCACTGCAGCTGCTGTCTCTTCCTCCTGCCCTGCTCCTTCCTCTTACCATAGCCTGGTCAGGTAGAGCATCATTCCACTCCCTCTTGTCCCTCCTGTCCACAGCTGCCCTGCAGGGCTGAGTGACACACTGTCCCATAGGCACAGCAGACAGAGGGCAGGGTGACAATTGTACAGCAAGCCCAGCTGGTAATCCAGCAAGGAGATGGGCTCCAGCCCTGGACCTCGGGAGCACAATGTGTTCCCTCACGTATCTACCAGCACAGAGATGTGAGTGTGCTCCAAGGCTGAGGAGCAAAGGCAGCCCTGGCATAGCAAGGTGGTACCAGGGCTACAGAAACCAGTGCCCCCCCCCCTCACCCTCACCCCCTACAGCCTCAGCTCCAGGCGTGGCCCCTGGTCAGCACATCTTCTTTGGTTTCCAAGGTCTTTGGCTTCGTTCAGACCCTGACAGGTTGTGAAGACCAAGCACGCCTCTTCAAAGATGAGGTAAGGTGCAAGTGCAGGGGGGGACAGAGATGAGGTCACTGTGTCATAGAGACAGCGGGAAGCAGGTGCCCTCACCAGCATTGCCTCAGCCAGGGAGGGGCCTCCATCACCCCATCATAGTTACTGCCTCATCACGGGGACACAATACCCACAACCTAAGGAAGGAAAGGTTTATTTTAACTCACATTTTTAGCAGGTCTCCATCCGGCATGGTGGAAGGCCTAGCTGAAGAAAAGATGTTGATTCCACTGTGGCCAGGAAGCAGGGAGAGAGAAGGGCAGAGCTAGCAAGGGAGGTATACCTTTACAGGTCAGGCTCCAGTGATTTGCCCCTTAACAACAGAGGAAATCAATGGATTAGTCCATCAAAACAGTTAACCCCATGATCCTCTAAATACATGGCGTTTTAGGAAGACAGTCCAGATCCAAGCATAACAGCCCCTTGGGCAAGGACAGTCCTAGTGATCTGTGTCCCTTCAAAGAATCTGGTATGGACTGTAGCCCAGCTTGGGGACACTCTGTATTTGAATCATCTTGATAGAAAACACGTCTGAGATACAGGAATCCATTGACTCCTTTGCTTTCTGTTTGCCAAACTTCACCAACAACGGTAAATTAAAGTGTTTTTTGTTTTGTTTTTATTTGATTTTGGTTTGATCTTTTTGCTTTTGTTCTTTGGTTTGAATGGCCTTCATGCTAGAGCTTGAACCTAGGGCTTCACACAAGCTAAGCAGCCTCAGTACAGTTCAGCTATAGCCCCAGCCCAAAGCATGTTTTGAGCATTACAGGTATTGTTTACTTCAAGGATCCTCACACGGACTTATAATCAAGGCTCAAGAGCTTAGGAAAGATAAGAAGCAGTGAGTTGTTGGTAAAGGAATGCCAGCTTTGGCAAGAGCCTGAGTTGGAATTCCAGCTCTCCTAATTTGAGCTCTGTATAGTCTCTGAGCCTACATCTTCTTGTCAGTAAAATGAAGATAAAGTAAGTAGTAATGAGGCTGACTTTACAAGGCTGTTGTGAGCATTGGACAGGATTGACTCATTATACCAAATTTAGTACAGTGCTATCACCAATGTGAATGTACGTATGTATAGGTACATATATATACACTATAATTCTGGTATGCATAAATACATATACATGTATCCATATTAGTGATATTTATGTCACTAAATCAGCTATAGGCTGACATTTATGTTTCATGAATCAGCATATAAATCCTGATATTTACCTATCAGTATTATAGAGTAATATATAAATGGTATCTATCTACCAGAATGCCTGAGACAGTAGAACACTATAAATGATAGTTCTGACTTTTAGGGCACAGGTGGCCTTAGATAAAGAACTTTACCCTGACTCTGCTACTTTGTACAGTTTGAATCTGGAAGGGATCTTTGTGGTTAATGTTAAGGGCTTCCTTCCAAAGAATACAAAGATCCTGTATACATCCCCTACTTCCCAGGACCACATGCTCTTGGCTGCCCTCAGCTGCCCACTCCAGATCAGATGCCCATTAGAAGGGCTCTGCTTCCCTCCACTGGGAAGAATGCATTTGTCCACGCTCACCAATAATGGCTTCCTCCTCCAATCACAGAGTGTGTGCAGTCCCTCCTCAGCCATCTTCTCCTCCGCTCTCTACAGCTGGCTCTGTCCCTCCATGACTTTATCCAGGAACTCATCCTCTCGATTAACAAGGGTCCCTGTTTCCCATATTTGCTCCACCTATTCTTTGGTGAAATAATGATTGTAAGTTACAGACATTATTACATTTAACGCCCAGTGCTTTAGCTTGCATCTCTGAAACTAAGGACTTTCTCTGCATAATCATAATACTGTTAAACTTATACAAACTGGCAGTAGTTTTTTGGCACTATCTTATGCTCACTCAAATATCCCCAGTTGCTTCTGAGCAGTTTCCCAGTTTGTGAGTGAAATCCAATCAAGCCCCAATAACTGATTTCAGTCATTCTAGGATAGGCTTCTCTTTTTTTCTTCTTTTTTCTAAGTGACTACTTATTTATTTATTTTTGTTTTTTGAGATAGTTCTCACTCTGTATTCCAGACTGGGCCTGAACTCACTATGTAGTCCAGGCTCAAACTCACAGTAATCCTCCTGCCTCAGCCTCCATGTGCTGGGATTACAAGTATGTGCCATTATATAGTGCTAGGGGATCAAACCCCGAGGACTCACACATTCTAGGCAAGGGCTTTCTCTAATCACTGAACTACACCCCTAGCCCTTTAGTAACATTTTTTAAAAGTCTTACAAAATGTTGTTGTCTGGATTTTTCTTCTTTTGTTGTTATGTCACTTAACTTCTTCCTACCTATATTTTCTTAAAACTAGAAATCAGATCCAAAGTCTTGGTTAGATTCAGGTTTTAAAAAATCCCTCTGTCTCTGTCTCTTTCTCTCTCTGTTTTTAAAGAACAGGCAGGAACAAATCAGTGTCCCTTATATTGCATCACAATATCAGAGTCATATGAGAGTACAGTGTCTCTGTCCTACTATTAGGTCCACTAAGATTGGCCATTGAGTTCGTGCAGGGCTAACAACAAGTGTTGTTTTTATTTGGTTTTGGTTTTGACATTTCAAAGATATCAGTCCGTCTGTGGATTTGGAGGTTATTACACCGATGAGAAGGAATCTAGAAAACATGTATTCATGCACAGTAGGTGACCAGTGATGAAACCACTCAGGATGTGAGCAAAGCGGGCATCACAGGCACGTGACCCAGGCGGTCCCCTGTTTCCTACACTTTGAAGAGCTCCCCACTTGGATTAGTGCTCAAGTGTCCCTATCCTTAAATGTCTAATGATTTTTATTATTAAGCATCCGCATTCTCATTTTGTACTGACCCCACAGTAGACTCTGACTGGTTAGCAGGAAAAGCAAGCGAGAGTTACATGCCTGTGACCTGGGGAACCAGTGGCTGTCTTTCTCTCCTTCTCCATCCCCATTGCTGTCTTCCTTTTCTCCCCTCTTCTCCTTTCTCTTTGTCCGTCCTCTTCCCTCCCTCCTTCCTCCCTTCCTCCACATATAACATCCCTTTCACTCCCGTTTTCCTTTCTCCCTGCCTCCCCACGCACATCCCCACCTCTCCTCCACCCACTTCCCATGACCCTTTCTGCCTTCTCCGCTTTCCACTTCCCTCTCCCAACCCCTCAGATGATTGACGGCGAGGCCTTCCTTTTGCTGACACAGGCGGACATTGTGAAGATCATGAGCGTCAAGCTGGGCCCAGCCTTGAAGATCTATAACGCCATTCTCATGTTCAAAAACGCTGATGACACCTTTAAGTGACTGGCCAGGGCTGGGCCCTCCTCCGGTCCTTGTTGGGCCTCCCTCTCCAGCTGATACTTCCTTCCCGACTTGAGTTCCTCCCACCCTCACCATGCCCTCTACCCTCTATGTTTGACTAGGCCTTCCTAGAAGGTTTAGGAAAGCAAAGAAGCACTAGGGAAGGCGGTGTCCTGAAGTCCCAGTCCTGGAGCTTGTTAGTCTCCAGGGGGACCAGTGAAAAGTGATTGGGCTGGGGCTTCACTGAGGGATTTGGTTGTAGGTGCCCTGCCTTGGGCAGCCCCACATTGCCAGCCAACTTGTGTCATCCTCAAAGGATCTTTTTCCTAACAGTGGATCGATCTGGTAGAGCAAGCGTCTACCATTTTTTCTTTTTGACATCTCTATGTACTTTTCTCTCTGGCTCTTTCCTCCTATCAAGAAGTGACCCTTCGACAAACATGCGTAAACGCACCTGCTGGTCTTGTGGACCATACGCTGCTGCCTCATTTCCTGAGCAGTGCCCCAGCCATGGCCTAACTAGCCCCTGTGGCTCTTCCCTTTAGATGTGTGAGTCTCATGAGATCTGTTGGGGATGGAGGAGATTCAGAGCCAGGATGCCTTCTAAATGTGCCCAGTCCTGGATAAAGTGGCATTTTAGTAGGCCATGCCAGGTCCTGGTTCCAGCAGAATAAGCAGGTGGTTGGAACTTGTTTTATAAGTGACAAAAGTTGAAATTCACTGATGTTTTCCATGGGTCTGAGGAGGAGGAAGCCTGGTCTGGTAGGCAGCCTACGCCAAGAGACCAGCCCACAGGACTGTCAGACAATCTCTGATCTTTGGCCACCAAAGGGCAGCTCCCGCAGGCTTGGTAACCCCAGAGCTGAGTGAACATCCTTGCTGCAGCTGTGGATCTCAGCCAAGGGACCTCTCATAGGTGAAGCCCAGGCCTGCCAGGCCTCCTGCCATGGGAATGTATTCTAGCATTCTGTCTAGCACACCCCTGTGACAATCACATTCAATCTGTCCCTTGAATGGTTGCCACCTGTTCTCAAGTAATCTTACAGATACCATTTAAGTTGCGAGTTGGGGAGGCAAATGCTTCTATTTGAGTTTCTCCGGGTCTGTTAGGCCCTACTTACTACTCTCTGTGTGTCTCGCACTGCCAGCTGAGTCCTTGCTGGGGTTCTGGGACTTCAGTTCCCCTCTTCACATGGGGACTCAGCCTCTACTCAGCCACTGCCAAACCTGGCTCTCAACCTGGGTGGGGAGAGGCAGAGTCCCCCAGAGGGGCCAGCCCCATGTGAAGGTGAGGAGCCAGCGCCAAGCTCCCATGCCCCAGGGTGCTGAGATGGGCCAGCAGGCAGTGAGGCCAGGGTCCTGCCCCAGACCCTTCCTCTCTGTCACATAATGTGTGTATGTGTAGGTGGTGGCAACTCTCAGAACTGTTGAACAGTGGATCGATACAAGGCTCAGTGCTGGGAGTAAGTCAAGGGCTGTTGTTAAAATATGAAGGTTTATGTTTGTTTTTATAATTGGGAAACCCAAATCTGTGTTGATTTCCTGCCACAGCCCTGTAGAAGCCACTCTCCACCCTTGGCAAAACAGTCTGTGGGGACAACCACTGAGCCCCCAGGTGGCTTCTGCAGAGCTTCAGATATCCCTTCCCCTTCAGCCTTCAGAGGCGGCTCTGAGCACAGCCTACCCAGGAGGACACTGAGCAAGCAAGGCTACAGGGTGAGGGCTGAGTTTACACAGGTGGCATCACTGCTCCTGGGCTAAGGTGAAGGGGAGCAGGTGTACCCGCCTCTTCTATCTTGGCTGTCTGGGTGGAGCAGATCTCATAGCTTCTTGTCCTTACTGTGGCCCCAAGATGCTCACCCACTGTGGGGTGATAAGGCAACAGGTGCTCACAGTTGTGGGACCTCACAACATCTAAGGAGAAGGTCTGGGCACCCTTGACTGTGCAGATCTACTAACCTCCTCAGGCTCACCTGTGGGAAAGGCCAGATGGGCCAAAAGCTTAGAAGAAAGGGTCCCCAGGTCTCCAGACTTCGAGGTTTCAGCACTCTGCACTAACATCCAAGCCTTTAAAAAGAAATGAAACCTGAGAAAAGCAGAAGTCTGCCTCTGTCTCCCCAGCTGCCCTTTCACCCTCCTGTGATCCCACATGAGATCACTGCACCTTGACCTGGGTTCCCAGGAAGGAAGGGAGTGGGTGGTGGTTCCTGGTGCCCTATGCCCTGCTCTCTTAACAACAGGCACCACTTATAGGGCTGGGAGGTTCAGCCAGACTCTGCCCCACCTGTGCTTAGGTCAAGGACAGTGTTTCTTTGGTTTCATTTCTGAAGCAGAGAAAAATGACCCCAGAGTTTGAAAATGACGTCTGCACTTTCAATCACATGCACTTTGGTTACGTTTTTGTACTTGTCTCTTCGTGTGTGTGCGTGTGTGTGCGTGCGTGTGTGTGTGTGTTATGCACATGTGCTCTTTAAGAGAATCTTCTGGTTTAAGCTAAAGTGACTCTTAAGAGAGGAAAAGTTACAAACATTGGTGTGATTTATGAGTGTACTGAACAACATAAATAAAGTTGAACAGCTGGATGAAATACGGCCAGAGTCTGTTTTTCTCTCTTCATTGTGAAAAGCGAGGAAATACAAAGGGAGCCCCAGCACTGTCATTACTGCAGGGGGCTCAGGTATTCTCTCTGCTGTGAGCCAGACGCCCTGGAAAGTCTGATTTCTATACTATTTTAAGGATAAGAAATAACGGTAAGGATGACTGGTTACACCTGTCTGTACTGCAAATGTCAACGTGGGAACCCCAAGGGAGCAGTGTTTCAGGGGCCTCATCAGCAACAGTTTATACATGGTCAAGGGCAGAAAACTCATTGATGCCTCCCATTTTTAAAATAGCATAAGCTATCAGGTGGAGAACTATCACCTCAAGGAGATAGAATTTAGAGTTCCCATGAAACCTGGTAGAATGCCCAGCACAAAGGATGTTCAGTCACTTGCCCCTTTGTCTGTCCTTGGTTTATTATCCTTAGTTTCTTTGCCCTGCAGCTCTTCATTTAGCTAAGAGAATACTTACAGTGGAGCTGTCCAGACCCACCCCTCCACTCTGATAAGAGCTTGTCTGACTGAGCAGATCGGTGTCATGGTGACTGATAGTCTCTGGCTTCATTGACAGCTGAAAACTCAGAACTGCCTAAAAGCAGCTGGGGCTTAGGGAGCTTTTCCCTGACTTCCCCTTTTATGCTTCTCCAATATCCTCCTCATTTCAATTGATAACTTTACTGTCTGTGTCCCAAAGAAACACCTCCACCTCCTGCCGCCTCATCTTTGTGTCCCCTTCCACCCACAGCCACCCGTCTCTCTTGCTTACCTGTTAAAGTGGAAGCCTTGTTCCTTCCGCTGGTCAGAAGCTAATTGCCAGGCATGGCTGCAATGAAAGGACGAGACATGGACATTGAAGGTAAGGCTTTCAGAAATTTAAAACTGGTTGCAGGAATGAAAATTCAATGCAATACTTGAAAAATAAAGTTACGGGCATTGCCCAGAAAGCAAAGTAAAAAGACAGAGATGAAAAATAAAGAATTTTAAAAACCAGAAGACTAGCTGGAGATCTAATATACAATGAGTACAGATTCTAGAAGCAACAGAGAAAGCAAATTATGTTAATAAAATCTAACTTAAAGGTTGGGGGCACACCTCAGCAGCTAAAGCACTAATCTAGCAAATGCAAGGCCCTGAGTTTGATTCCTCAGTACCACGTATGACTTTTATTGCCAATGAGCTTGAAGCCAGCCTAGACTACCTAGTGAGTTCAGGACCAGCCTACACTACAGAGTGAGATTCTGTCTTTAAAAATAAACTCAAATCTAACTGGAAAATATTTTTATGGAATTGAGAGACACAGGTCTCCAAATTAAGAGTTCCTACTGAATGCCCAGCACAAAGGATGTGAAAAGAATACCATCAGGCTATTGTGAAAGTCATAATAGTGACAACAAAAAAAGATGATCCTGAAAGCTAAGAATAAAACAGGTCTCACCCTAAGAAGCATGAATCACAATAGCATTGGACTTGCCAGGAGTGAGGCCTGGATGGAGACAATAGGAACTGTGGTAAAGGGAAGAGGCTTATGTATCCAGACAAGCTATCAATCAAACGGGAAGAGGCAGAACATTTTCAAATATCCAAGGTCTCAGACTTTAATTTCCTGTATATCTTTAAAAATAGAGGACAATTCTAGGAACGCAGGAGTTAGCTCAAAGATCTGGGTGACACGGAACATTAGTAGAATGGGGTCACTTGATCATCTCAGCCAACAGATAAAAGATATTTGACAAAATCAAGCAACTTTTTGTGATACAAATACTCAGAAAAACTAGTGATACAAGAGGGCTTTCTCAACGTGGCATAGCTTTTACAAAGAAGCTACAGCTAGAAACATGATGTTAAAGGGCTGAACACACTCCCAGAGACCAGGAACAAAAGGATTCCTGCCTTCACCTCTGCTATTCAGTCTTGTAATGGAAGTTCTAGCCAGAGCAGATGGATTGGGAAAAAAAAAACCCAAATTTGAAATGAAGAAGAAAAATTGTATTCACAAATGATTTGATCTGATATCTAGAAAATCCCAAAGAACCTGCAAGAAAGCTACTAAAACTAAAAAAAATTTGTAGTATGTTTAAGATTAACACACCACGGGCTGGAGGAATGAATGGCACAGCGGTTAAAACCCTTGCCTAATAAGCACAAGGCCTTGAGTTTGATTCCCCAGCATCAAAGCTGGGCATGGAGCATGTCTGTAATCTTAGCATTCAGGAGGCTGAGGCAGGAGGATTGCTGTGAGTCCAAGGCTAGCCTGGGCTTCGTAGTGAGTTCAGGAGGACCAGCCTGGTCTACAGAGTGAGACCCTGTCTCAAAAAAAAAAAAAAAAAAAAAGAAACACAAAAATCAACTGTTTCTAACACATCTGCAGTGACTAGTCCCAGAAGAAGATTGTGTTAGCTTTCTGCTACTCTAACAATTATGCCACAGTAAAGTCAAGGAAATTTTTCTTCCCTTTGTAGGTTTGCTTGTTTCTGGAGCCAAGTCTGGCTCAATTGCCCAGACTGGCCTCAGGCTGATGGGTGAATCCAGGGCTTTGTACGGAGGTACATCCTCAGCTCTCTGTGTTTTATTCTGAGACAGGTTCTTCCTAAATTGCTAAGTTGCCCAGGCTGGGTTTGAACTTGGATCCTCCTGCCTCCTGCCTACAATTACAGTCTTGTGCTACATTTGGCTAAGAGGAAAAAATAGTTTTAAAAAACAGATGGCAGCTGGGGTATGGCTCAGTGATTAGAGTACTTGCCAAGTAAGCATGAGGCCCTGGATTAGTTTCCCCAGCACCGCATAAGCTGGGCATGGTGGTGCATGCCTGTAATTCCGGCACTCAGGAGGCTGAGGCAGGTGGATTGCTGTGAATTCACAGATGGGCTAAATAGTGTGTCCAGGACCAGCCTGGACTACAGAGTAATACTAGGTCTCAAAATAAGGAACAGAAAGAATGGGGGAACCCCCAAACAAAGCAAGACTGACAACATTAATGTATTAAGAGAATATTCTTAGCTCTGTCAGAGTTATATATAATTATCTGTAATAATGCTGAACATGTAGGCATGCACCACATAATGACATTTTAATTAATAATGGACTATATGTAGATGGTTGGTCACATAAACCACTTGATGACACCAAAGCTGTCTTAGTGTGTAAGTACACTCTTACATTTGCATGATGGAATCACCTAATGAAGCATTTCTCAGGACATAACCCCATTGTCAGTGCCTGGCTATGTATGTATGGTCCGTGTGTGTGTGTGTGTGTGTGTGTGTGTGTGTGTGTGTGTGTGTATACACACACATATTTACTAATACTATATATATATATATATATATATATATGCAATTTCTTTTTTAAATCAATCTGTGATTTTGTTTTTAATTATCCTAAGTCTTCTAGTGATATAACTTACAAATTTCTGTTGTTACATCTTCCCCGTTCTAAACTTCTATCTAATGAGTTGACAAGCACATATAACAGTAGTCCATCACATATAACAGTAGTTTCAAAGTTTTGTGTTTTTAAATAGCTGTTTAAATACTATCCAGAGCTGTAACTTTGTCTGACTTAGTAAATAGCTTAAAAATAAAGTCTTACTTGTTATGTATAATGCTGACTTTTAAAAGCACATGAGCTTATAGATCCACTAGAAAAGGCGAGAAGTGCTGAATATTCTTTTTTTTGGTATTATACATATACCTCACTAAAATGCTTTCAATCAGTAAGAGGCTGTACTTTAGATATGGGAAATTCTAATTAAATTGGCATAGTCAAATGAAAAATATAAAGTAGACATTGCTTCCTTATCTTTAACTATCACCTTGAACAGACTAATGAATAGAAATCGAAAAACAGGTGAGTCTTGCTTGATTCTGCAACAATGAAGCATTTTCCCAGTATTTAAATGTAGTCACATAACCAGTTATATATAACTAAATGTAAAACGGATCTTCAGTAGGCTTTGAAGGGCATT